>CM059191.1:105277455-105324416 GCA_030323885.1 Branchipolynoe longqiensis | reverse complement strand
CACGCATAAAGATAGAGGTACTGTTACTAAACACACACAATAGTCTTCTCTACAGGATGTGGACACACCGCGCTAGAAGTAACATGCATAAAGATAGAGGTACTGTTACTAAACACACACAATAGTCTTCTCTACAGGATGTGGACACACCGCGCTAGAAGTAACACGCATAAAGATAGAGGTACTGTTCCTAAACACACACAATAGTCTTCTCTACAGGATGTGGACACACCGCGCTATAAGTAACACGCATAAAGATAGAGGTACTGTTACTAAACACACACAATAGTCTTCTCTACAGGATGTGAACACACCGCGCTAGAAGTAACATGCATAAAGATAGAGGTAGTTACTAAACAGACACAATAGTCTTCTCTACAGGATGTGGACACACCGCGCTACAAGTAACACGCATAAAGATAGAGGTACTGTTACTAAACACACACAATAGTCTTGTCTACAGGATGTGGACACACCGCGCTATAAGTAACACGCATAAAGATAGAGGTACTGTTACTAAACACACACAATAGTCTTCTCTACAGGATGTGGACACACCGCGCTAGAAGTGACACGCATAAAGATAGAGGTACTGTTACTAAACACACACAATAGTCTTCTCTACAGGATGTGGACACACCGCGCTAGAAGTAACACACATAAAGATAGAGGTACTGTTACTAAACACACACAATAGTCTTCTCTGCAGGATGTGGACACACCATGCTACAAGTAACATGCATAAAGATAGAGGTACTGTTACTAAATACACACAATAGTCTTCTCTACAGTATGTGGACACACCGCGCTACAAGTGATTTTCATTGCGGAAAGGAGGAGGGATTTAGTTACTAGGTACCACCTGTGTATTTCCACCTATCGGCACAGAACTAACCAACAAGTGGCGCCACCATGAACACTTAAAGGACGTAATCAATTAATCACCTCGGATCATCGTAACCATTTTTTGGCGAATGCGCAGCTCATACAAACTTGGGTTGCATTTAAACAAATGTGCTTGGGGAAGAAAAAATGGTGGATTGATTGTTTTTGGGGAGTTTTCAGTCGCGTTGGCGCGCTGAAGTCTGCAAATCTCCAGCACTGTATGGGCATCACTGAAAGCGGTCCTATGTGGTCGGGAGTTGGCTCCCGATGGATAGTGGTCATAAAAATAAGGGGGGGGTGGAGGAAAAAGGCAGGATTGAGTGTAGTATACCTGCAGATAAATCAGCATAGGATCTGTAGAGGACCTGCAGATAAACAAAGTCCTAAAACACGTAGCAGTACAGGCTGACACCACAATGTGACGTCATTGCTCCTGATGCTTCCAACCAAGACATGGGGCATTGGAGTCGGATCATTTTGCAAACGGCCAGTCTATTTTTAAGTACACCTCGGGGTGTTCTATTTGAAATTCTGACGACTGGGATGATCCTATTGGTCCAGAGCATCATAATCATAATCATAATCATCAGAATGTCCACACACTTGTGATAATGCACACACATGGCAACTTTATAGTGCTGTCCCACTGGGAGATCAGGTTGCTGGCACCATGACCCAATATATCACTCAGGCACATTATCCTGACACTGAACTAACCAGTCCTTTCCCTAACCTAGTAATGCAGAGCGCCAGGCTAGGTAGCGACAAGTATAAATTTTGGAAGTGATTAGTTTGACTCGGCCAGGATTCCAACTCCCGCCCTTCCGCATGGAAAGCGGTTGCAATACCGATTCGGCCACCGCGTTCCATCACTTTGCTTGTTTGGTAGCAGTACGGTGTGAAGGTGGAACAGGGTTCCTGCACCTATCAGCCAATCACATTTAAGACCTTTCTTAAGACATTTAATACCAATTTTCATCCAATGTAACACCTATTTTCATGGTGAATATAACAGACATTTTTAATTAAATGTGTCATATTAAATTAGGTAAATTTTCACACGCTAACCAATCAGTAAAAAGCTGTCAAAGTATGTGTGCACTTGTGAAACATGTTGGCTGCAGGCTAACATGGGTAATTTACACATGAGGTACGTGTTCTATTTATAGTCTTCCTCGTCGATCGCCTATGCCTAGCCCGTCACTTCACCCCTGGCTGCTCTACACACCACTACGATCACCTGCCGCTCCTGCACTACGACCACATGCGTTTCATTGCACGTAGTAGTTGAACAGTATTCATATGCCCCCGTTCAGAAGCGCTGAGGTAGGCCATCTCTTTTGCAAGTTTTGCCGCGTACTCAGCCAGCCAGGGCAGTCAGGTCGTCCTGTGAGTTATGGACCAGAGTTACAACAATCATCGGAGTTCAACCGTATGAGGCCGGAACAACCTGCACACGCCTTGTCAGCTTCCTCGGACCAGGACGTTATTAGACGCCTTAGTAGGGAGACCCAAGGGTGTCAGATGTGACAGAACGCTTGGCAGCATTGGAGGCGCCTGTCCGTTCAGAGGGTTGCCGCCTCAGTCACCAGCGGTGTGACGGCCACCTCTACCTGCTACTCCAGCCGTCATACCTGGCCTCCCCCCGTGCTAGAGCTTCCCACCCCGGTCATTTCCCCTGTTGCAGTCTGCTCCCCGCCAGCAGTGCTCACCCATGGTCCTCCCTTTAGGTGCCAGCTATACAGCGTGCACGTGGTCCTCCCCGTCCGGTAGCGATGTTCCCGCTCCCTATCCCCCCTCCCCCGCGCCCGCTGAGGTGTTTACCGCCAGCAGCTGCTGCATTTCTTGAAGCCGTTCCTGCCCTACAAAGGCCGGAAGGTACTTCTTTTTCCCCGAATAACTTTATCTCTCGTGGTTGTGCTTACAGATTCAAGAGGAGCTTGCCGCACCAGGAGCAAGTTTGTATGAAAAAGAGGAAGTATATGAATAAGAAGCTACCCGAACAGTCATCTGGGGCAGTAAGTGGTTTATCCTCTCACCCTCCCGTTCTTTCAATAACTGAGATGTGTGTGCAGCCTGCACTGAGTCGCGGCCACATGGTGGCAGATGGTGTACATACCCCAGCAGATGCTGACCTAATTTTTGCGGTTACTCCCACCCTGCCCCCCAACTCGACGACCCGGCTAGCCAATGGGAGCCCTCCATCTGCCCAGGAACACGTGCGTATATGCGCGACAGCTCTCATGCCCTCGGGTCACTACTGCCATGCCTCCTCTGATACTGATCTATGATTACACGATGTTGTTTTTGAGTGGTTCATTACTGATATCGTGTGCTTCTGTTTCTTCAGCTGTTTTCCCTCCTACTCCTCCTCCCTCCCTGTTTACTGTGCAGGTGTCTGAGATCTGGCCGGTGAGGTCTCCTGTAATCTGGCCGTCATCTAAGGGTTATTGTGTTATTTATATGGCAGTGCGGGAGACAGTTCTTCCCAAACTATTCATCAGTAACTATAACTGTGCCGTCGGGTTTTGTAATCCCAGCGTAACGTGCTATGCTACTTACTTATCAAGATACATTGCTAGTTGATTACCTTGTGTTTGGATGGCCACTGAACTATACGTCAACCGAGATACCAGTCCTATCTTTGTTAATCATACGGTGGGAGCGGGTACTAATGTGCACATTAACTTGTTTATTCATAAGAACTAGAAATGAATGCTTGTTGGGTCCAATTGATACTTCCCCTTCTTCCCGGGGTGTCAGAGTAGTCCTATGATGCCTAGACCCAAGAAGAATTCATTGAATACGTGAGTAATTATTTATTTGAGTTTCCCCCCAGGGCATAGTGTGAATGCGGGTATTATTAAGGGTTTCTAGAAGGGTCTACCGTTTATTTACTCCCTTCCATCGGTGTCGACATTAACTGATAAGAGTGTCGCAGTTAGGTGATGGGGCCTGGATGTGGGCACTGGACTTGCCTAGGGCTTTCGCAAATTAGGGTGTATCCGCTGTCTGTACCCTTGCTAGGAATTACACTAAATAGTCAGATCTATATTGATATCGCTCCACCGGTTGGGTGCTTGTTTGTTTGTTGTTTTACGTCCTAGCAACATCTAAGGTCATATCAGGACGGGCGGTTGGGTGCAGAATTTCAGCTCGTGTATGTGACCGTACTACTCGTGGTTTGGCTGCTGAGGCAAGAGGGTTTCTTCGCTCTCTGTTATCTTGATGATTTTGTGGGTTGAGAGTCTACCTATGATAGGGCGGTGAAAGCGTATGCGTGATTTCTGGAGTTAAGTTATATATTAGGTTTGGATTTAGCCATGGAGAAGTGCTCGCCGCCGGTGACATCTTTAGGTTGGCCAGGTTTCAAGATAGACGCCCCGTTTTTGATGGTCTCATTACCAACGGATAAGCTTGCAGAAATTTTGGAAGAGTGTCTATTATGGAAGTGAAGGTAAAGGCCTCTAGGAAGCAATTATAGAGTTGAGTGGGTAAACTGCAGCATTTATATCGAAGTGTATAAGGCTGGCGGTTCGCTTTACTAACGGGATCTTGGGAGTGTTGAGGAATACCCCTTTAAGGGACACTATACATTCACGGTAGACATCTGAGATGACCCGGAGTGGTTCGATAAGTTGCGGTGTCTTATTCTGGGCGTCAGCTTGTGCCCTCAGTTCCCCGGGAAGTTTTCTTGTTGGAGTGTGAGGCGACACTAGGTGCAGTTGGGGCGTTCTCATCAGTGAATTACTATGTGGTCCAGTTCCCGGACTTGGTAATTATTAAGAAATTGACAATTACACAGTTAGAGGCCCTAAAATCTAGTACATGCGGTGGCAGCACTGCTTCCAGTAGACCCTCAGAATTAGTGTAACGGTAAATACGGATAATGCAGCATCGCAATCTGCTCTTGAGTCAGGGAAAGGGAGGAATAGGCTCCTGTGTGCCTGTGCATGACAGTTGTGGCTGTTCTCGGCCACACGTAACTTTGAGCTGTTCGGAGGTGGTCCTGGTAGATGGATTCAGGAGGTCGTTCTCGTCGCAGGTAATGAAGCCCAGGGCCGCAGCACTATCTAAGAACATAACTTAAGTAAGGTTTTCCCATCACTAGGGCTCGATCTGTTCTGTTCTGATGTCTGATTTGATACTTGTTTTGCTGGAAGATAGTATATTGTTTGCCTCTATCTTCCAGACTACACACACAGTGATACACCACGCTGAGCTCATCAATCTCTTCATCGCTGGTTTGGCGACACGTACATGGCAGAATAAGGCAGCCATCTAACCCGCTATTTCTCTTTCTGTTCTATCAGTAATGTCTCTCCTATTAAACCTACTCTATGTTTTACTGTCGTTTCTACTCTTTCTTTCTAAAGCTCTAAATCGCTAAAGTCACTGGGTGTAATTCTGAATTATGTTTCGGCTGTTAAGATTAGGGTTCTGGTAGCCCTGGCCCACACCCGCAATTTCAAGCTAACGAGATGACAGTAATGGGAAGAGATGTGATGAAGCTCTCTAATCACTTCGTAATGAGAGCGCCACCGGTTACCCCGCCGGAGTTCAGGCTGATAATTGCCTATCTTGTGTTTATTAAGCCCTATACCCGGGTAATAATAGTAGCACTGCTGCTTGCATTCCTGACCCTTATGCGACAAAGTAATTTGGTTGCATCATCGGCTGGGATTTTAGGCCCTCATGTTCTTAAAGCTATGGATGTGGTGCTATGTAATGTTAAGCTGGTTGTTACTATGTGCTCATCTAAAACCCGCTCTGCTGATTCTATTCTACTATTCCATCTCCCGGACCATCCTAATTCCCCTGCTGCCCTGAATAAGCCTGAAGGAGTTATGCCGGGATGGTGCGCCTGATTAGGCATTCCTCTAAAACAATAGAGTCCTTCTGAGTGCCTACACTGTCGCAGCTGAAACATTAGTCGGGGTGGTGAAGCCTATACCCCGCATAGTCGTCGGAGAAGTGATGCTCAGGCCTGTGAATCGACAGGTTTGCCCTTGTCCGGTATAATGCAACCTGGTACCTTGAGAACTAATACTGTCAAGAAATATCTCATTTTCCTTCCGCAGCGCTCATTTCTCTTTTTTGGTTTGAGCGCTGCGCTGCTGTCCTCTCCTCATGACCTCATCTTCACATGTCACGAGTTGCTCATAACCTGCTTGAACTGATCTGAACTGCTCAGGGCGTCTGGGTCATCGTGCCTGGCCCTCAACTTGATGCCGCTGATCCGTCAGCCAAGATTAAATTTTATTAAATAAAATAAATAAATAACCTTTAAACGTTCTTATCTGCTTCTAGTCCTTTATTGTATGCTTGTGTGTCGAGTGTGTGAATTACCAGTACATTACGGTCCGTAGACTATCACGTCAACTTCGAGACATTTCAGCTCAACAGCATTTGTGCTTTGTGAAGATAGTTGGTAAAAATTATTGTAGTGGCCAAATCCAATTTAAGAGTTTAAGGCCTTTCACGTAAAAGTTACCATATTTAACACGTTTTCAAGGCCTTGAAAATTGACTCATCAATTAAAGACTTTTTAACACTTTTTAAGGATCCGCAAGAACCCTGTGTAAGGTGACCTACCCGCTATCGAAGACCAGTGGCGGGTGAGCACCGGGGTCAGCTGGTGCAGCGCCCCCTGTCCGCCTTGTTGGAGCAGCACCCGAAGCAGGGTGAGCGCCGCCTCCCAGAGCCGCTCACACAGAGCGCCAGCGTCACTGTCCGCTGAAACACAGAGCACAGCAGGTGACGTCATCTAGGAGTTTGTAGTTTCTGCCATGTTTTTCTTAGTAGCTCTACTGCCAACATTTCATTTGACAAAAACAAACAAATACATTGCACAGAAATCATAATAGTTCATATCAGGACAGGTATCGACTTGTGACAATGCGCACTCATAGCAACTTTTTAGTGCTGCCCTAGTGGGAGATCAGGCCAAAGGGACTAAGGCCCGATATCCTATTCAGTCACATTATCCTAATACCAAGCAAACTAGTACTTGCCCTATCCTAATAACGCTGAGCGCCAGGCTAGGTAGCGACAAGTACAAATTTGGTAAGTCATCGGTTTGACTCGACCGAGATTTCAACTCCCGACCTTCCACACGGGAAGCCTGCACTATGACCAATTCCTCCACAGCGTCTGGTTCGCACGCTGGCTGCGGAGGCGGTAGATAGATGGGGGCGAAATGATGCGTGACTGACCTTCGACACTGCAGGTGAGGAGCAGGACGAGGTGCTTGAGGGCGAGCGTCTCCTGCAGCAGCTGCTTCGCCACACCCTCGTCCTGCACTGCGCAGGTCTGAAAACACACACAGCGCCAAGTCAGTGACTGGTGTCTGCCGTCCTAGCAACCTCAGATCACCATTGGCCAAACAGGGTTCTCAGCAAACCTCGGCATGTAAAATTCAGGAGTGACTTTGAAATGTATTGCCTTTAAAAGTGCAGAATCCTTTGGTCTTCAGTTATAATTAGTTTAAATTTCAGTTTTGTCTTATATATATTTTAAATAATTATATTACTCTTTAGGATGATCGATATAAGGATAACCTACTTTACTTTACTTTGAACTAACTTTTATTTCAAAAGGTTTTAACAGTGGTGATATTTGAAGTGAAAATGTTACAAATTAATTTCGGTGTGCACACTGAAATGCTGGATGTAGGCTTTGCTTACACATTTTTAAAGATAGCACAGGAGCACCAAACAGCAATGTTTACTGGGTGAACCAGCATATAAATTAACTATCACTGATCAAATTCAGATCAGCGCTTTGGCTTAAAAAAAATTACGCTTTCATCAGATTATGTAGATAAAGGATTCACCCTGTACTCGCAGTACACGGGGGAATACCAGCCCTATATAAAAGCTGTCGAAAAAGCTGGGAAATGAAATAGAGCCTAATCTCACAATCTAAGGACCAACAATTATTCTTTTTATATGTCTTCATATTTCCCCGCTACCTTTGAGTTGAAAAATATAATAAAACATAGTTTAATAGAATTTAAAGGTGAAATCGACGGCGTTCTATGGCCGCCATCTTGTCTTTTTGCATTCTCTCTCATTTCACCAACTCTGAGCCGATATAAGTACCCATTTGATACTGGAGGCAGGCATTCTACTTCCTGTTCCATACAAAAGCTATTTTTGCCCGTATTTAGACTACGTTGTCGTTCACCCGTGTACTACAAGTACGGGGTGAATCATTTATCTACAGATTATGCAGCTTTAAATAAGTTGCTCACTTGTTTAGTGTTGTTGGGTCGTTGTTTTTTTTTACGAGTTTCTTGAAGATTTATATAATGCCTATCATGGATAAGTCTGAATAGTCTTGTTTTCACCATTGAAAAGTTGGTCGATAAAAAGCCTGAGCCTACACTTTTACCAACCGAAGGGATTTTTTTACCTCCCACACCACATAAGACTAGTATGTTTTGTTTTCGTTTCTTTTGTTGTTTTACGTTCTAGCAAAATTTAAGGTCATATTAGGATGGGTACCGACTTGTGACAGTGCGCATTCATGGCAACTTTATAGTGCTGCCCCACTGAGAAATCAGCCTGCCGGCACCATAATGCGATATCCCACTCAGTCACATTATCCTGACACTGAGCTAACCAGTCCTTGCCCTATCCTATTAATGCCGAGCACCAGGCTAGGAAATGACAAGTATCAATTTTAAAGTCATTGGTTGGACCCGACCGGGAACCGAACTCCCGACCTTCCGCATGCGAGGCCCCACGCTCTAACGACCAGGTAAGCGCGCCCGGTGACATGGTATGAGAGCAACTGGCCTTTGATGATGCTGCAAGTTATAAGGTGGAAATCCAAATTCCCAGAGGTGATGGCATGTGGAATCGAACCACCGACCTTCAGATTAGGAGTCCGACCTAGAAAGAAAGTCAGCCACTCTAACCACTCCGCCACAGAGACCACAAAGTTAGTTCGTTAGTTTACCGCTGACGTCGCCAGGGCGCGCTCACCTGGAGGAGTGAGATGATACTGATGTGCGCGCGCAGCTGGTCCGACAGCGCCACCAGGGCCAGGTGGCCAGACCGGGAACTAGAGGCTGTCACTTCCTGTGCGAGCCCGTCCAGCAGCCGAACATCAATCGTACTGCAAGACCAGTCTCTTGGTTATATTTAGTGAGACATGTTTATTCAATAAACAACTTCTTTTTTCAGAGTACTAGTTCTCTGGCCAAAAACAAACAAAAAGTAATTTTCCTTTTTCTTTTTTTTTAAATTTCTTAAAATTTGTTAAATTATTTTTAAAATCCATAATTGGGTTGATGTGAAATAGCAAGTATTTACACGCATTGATAATAATATCATATTAATATAAATAGATTAGGTTGATCATTATAACCTACATTAGTTAATTTTAAATCACTTTTATTTTAAAAGGTTAAAGTTGCACAGACATAGTCTGATGGCTGTGAGTTTGTGTCTTCATTTTGTATGTTGATTGTTAATAATCTACCTACTTTACTAGGTTTGAAGTAACTTTTATTCTAACCATGGAAATATTTTAAATGCAACCATCCAAAGCTAATTTTGGCATTCACTTTAAAACGTTGACATGATAGGCTTCAGCAGAAACATGTTCTATTAAATTGACTCAGCACTCCCTTCTATGTGGCAACAAGTGCTTAATAACTGCACAGGTACCTACATTAGATATATAGAATAAATCTAGACAAGTGTTTTGCTTAGAAGCTGTTAAGTTTTGACCGGACTATGCAGCTTTAATTTTGGAGATATTTGAATTGAAGACATGCCACATTAATTTGTGATGCACGTCAAAAAGCTGGACAGTATGGGCATCAACAGTGACAGGTTATATCAAATTGACTTGTTCATTCGAATAAGTGTCTAATGAGTGCATTAAGTTGGATATGCACAAATTGTACTTTCAGTGGATTATGCAGCTTTAATAATAGTGAAAAAAGTGACATTTTTAATCTACTTTTACATTTCTACAAACCACTTAACCAGCATAATCACTCGTCTCCTTCTAACCACTTCAACAACCCGCACGCACATCTCTAACCAGTTACCAAGACACGCGTACATTTACTCATCTTCTAACCACTTCAACAACCCGCACCCACATCTCTAACCAGTTACCACCACACGCGTACATTCACACTCATCTTCTAACCACTTCACCAACCCATACCCACATCGCTAATCATACCCATACATTCGCACTCATCTTCTAACCACTTCACCAACCCATACCCACATCTCTAACCAGTTATTACCATACCCATACATTCGCACTCATCTTCTAACCACTTCACCAACCCACACCCACATCGCTAATCAGTTATCACCCCACCCATACATTCGGACTCATCTTCTAACCACTTCACCAACCCATACCCACATCGCTAATCAGTTATCACCCCACCCATACATTCGGACTCATCTTCTAACCACTTCACCAACCCATACCCACATCGCTAATCAGTTATCACCCCACCCATACATTCGCACTCATCTTCTAACCACTTCACCAACCCACACCCACATCGCTAATCAGTTATCACCCCACCCATACATTCGGACTCATCTTCTAACCACTTCACCAACCCATACCCACATCGCTAATCAGTTATCACCCCACCCATACATTCGCACTCATCTTCTAACCACTTCACCAACCCACACCCACATCGCTAATCAGTTATCACCCCACCCATACATTCGGACTCATCTTCTAACCACTTCACCAACCCATACCCACATCGCTAATCAGTTATCACCCCACCCATACATTCGCACTCATCTTCTAACCACTTCACCAACCCATACCCACATCTCTAACCAGTTACTACCACACGCATACACTCACAAACTTCGAGGAGGCGAAGTGCTAAGTTGTGCGAAGATGCGGTTGGAGGCGACTCACCTGGCCATGACCTTGAGGACACCCTGGGCGGCCAGTGCGGGGATGACATCATCGGGCAGCAGGGTGACGAGGTTCCTGACGAGTCGCGTCACAGCCGCCACCAGCCCGGGTCCCGTCACGCTCGGGTAGTCAGCCGCCCCGTCCTCCGCACACCCGCCACTCGCCGTCCGGCTCGACACTGTCACCACACATGCTTCAGTTAGTGGTTTTCTGTTTTAGTTTGATTGTTTTTTTTTATGTTGTTGTTGTGTGTGGGGAGAGGGAACCATTTATTCTTCTCAATAACTTAGTGTGGGTATCAAAGCATTGGTCTTCCAGACCTACATAGTAGGTTATTTACACCAGGGTTCATACACATTTTGACATATCAAATTCCTGGACTTCATGCAAAATTCGGTTAGAAGGCAATGCATCGAGGACGGGGGGTGGTAGTCCCGATGTTAGGGTACAGAGGGAGGTGGGCGGTGGTGAGGGGCTGCAGGCAGAGTGACGCCATGCGCTTATTCTTGTTGAAGGTGCTGCCCACCTAGGTGCAGCTGGAGCGATAACTTGAATGCGCAACAAGTTGGTGCGCTTCTGACTTCCTAAAGGCACTCTATCTTCATAGAACTTCTACAAATTCTGGGTTTGTTCTTTTTTGTCAATTGTTTAAACCAATGACCTAAAAATTTATACTTGTCGCTATCTAGCCTGGCGGTTGGCATTAATAGGATCGGGCAAGGAGCAGTGGAATGAGGAGGACCGATTGTCCACAATTGAAATTTCCCATGCTTAATCAACTAATGTACCCCAACAAACAAAAATTAATATTTTAAAATATGTATTAAAAAGAAAATGGTTTACTCATCAGAATGACTTTCTTTTGTCAGAGCCAAAGTCTCCCATTTTCGCTCGCTATTTTCCCACACATGTTAATTTTGATGGTGGTCATCACACGGGTACACATGAACAGAGCTGGAGCTGACGCACGGAAGCGTGCATGCACTGACAGGGTTCTAGGCGCTACCTGGTGGTGACTCTGGTACCGGGCGCGCCTGGTGCTGGGAGCTGGTTCCGGCTGTTGAGTCGCCGGATGTAGGTGTCACTGTGACGGGCTTCCAGCCGGCGTCCTGCCCGACACTGAATGGTGTCCCAGAGCCTGCGTGTGGAGAGATAACGCATCAGTGTCCTGGTCGCAGAGTTCTCCAAGCCAATCACTGACAAATGAGTAGAGAGCTAATATGCCTGCTCTGTTGTTGTGAGCGTGCTTTGTGAAAAATATATAAGGGCTTTATACAGAAAGTATGGGAGTTTGTGAGCGTGCTTTGTGAATACCATAAGGGACATTTATACAGAACTTACTGGTTGTTGTGAGCGTGCTTTGTGAATACCATAAGCGACCTTTATACAGAAATTACTGGTTGTTGTGAGTTTGCGTTGTGAATATCATAAGGGACCTTTACACAGAACTCACCGGCGGTTGTGAGCGTGCTTTGTGAATATATTGGACCTTTATACAGAACTCACCAGAGGTTGTGAGCGTGCTTTGTGAACACGATGTGTGCGAGACGGAGTGGGGGTCCGCAGACACAGACACCGAGTGGATGACTGGCTGCGTGTAGTAGTTGGCAAGCATCACATTCAACTCCTGGTAGAAGTCGGTGTGCTCCAACAGAACCAGCAGCGCAGGCAGTCCCACCAGTGGCTCCTGACCAAATGCGACAGACAGACGGCAACTTGGCCTTAGGCGGGTAACGCACACACATAGGTAAATGGATTAAAGCCGGAGATTGGAATGTTTGCAATCTACAAACAGTTACAACTCATAAACAAGAAACAAGAAAACCTCAATTATTACTAAAACAAAATTCAAAAGATTTGAATCAAATTGGACTAGTGCTGCCTAGCGGTGAAAACAAGTGTTAACACACTTATCCGTTATAAGCAGAGTAAATAAATTCATTAAAAAAAACCCACACACACAAAAACGGTAGCGGCTGAATGACGTGTTGCACCCCACATGACCTCTGAGGGCCGCCTACCTGGGTGCGGTCACTGGTGATGACTGGTCCCTGCCACGCAGCCTTGATGTGATGCCTGTGGGATGGTGGCTGGGTCGCGGTTAGGTTCACCAGAAGCAAGGCCGCCTACGATACGCACAAATAACACATTGAAAGAACTAGAAATACAACTCTCAACACATGTATTGTCGGTCAGGAAGTTGATTCTGTTCTTTTCCTTCTTTTCACACGTATACAATCACAACATGTACTGCAATAACAATATTTAATTCCCACAATATTCTCTGGTACAAGTTTCTTCTCTCTGGGCTCCACTTACTTTATACCAAGTCAGGCTCAGGCTGGCCACCCAAAAGATGACACAGCTCCCCCACCCGTAGTGCTGGTTACCAAACACACAGCTCCCCCACCCGTAGTGCTGGTTACCAAACAAACACACAGCTCCCCCACCCCTAGTGCTGGTTACCAAACACACAGCTCCTCCACCCCATGTGCTAGTTACCAAACACACACACAGCTCCCCCACCCGTAGTGCTGGTTACCAAACACAGCTCCCCCACCCATAGTGCTGGTTACCAAACACACAGCTCCCCCACCCCTAGTGCTGGTTACCAAAGAAACACACAGCTCCCCCACCCCTAGTGCTGGTTACCAAAGAAACACACAGCTCCCCCACCCTTGGTGCTGGTTACCAAACACACAGCTCCCCCACCCATAGTGCTGGTTACCAAACACACAGCTCCCCCCCACCCCCCATGTGCTGGTTACCAAAACACACACCTCCCCAACCCCTAGTGCTGGTTACCAAACAAGCACACAGCTCCCTTACCCCTAGTGCTGGTTACCAAACACACAGCTCCCCCACCCCTAGTGCTCGTTACCAAACACACAGCTCCCCTACCCCTAGTGCTGGTTACCACACACACAGCTCTCCCACCCCTAGTGCTGGTTACCAAACAAGCACACAGCTCCACCACCCCTAGTGCTGGTTACCAAACACACAGCTCCCCCACCCCTAGTGCTGGTTACCAAACACACAGCTCCCGCACCCCTAGTGCTGGTTATTCAAGCACACAGCTCTCCCACCCCTAGTGCTGGTTACAAAACAAACACACAGCTCCCGAACCCCTAGTGCTGGTTACCAAACACACAGCTCCCGCACCCCTAGTGCTGGTTATTCAAGCACACAGCTCTCCCACCCCTAGTGCTGGTTACAAAACAAACACACAGCTCCCCCACCCCTAGTGCTCGTTACCAAACACACAGCTCCCCCACCCCTAGTGCTCGTTACCAAACACACAGCTCCCCCACCACTAGTGCTGGTTACCAAACACACACAGCTCCCCCACCCCTAGTGCTCGTTACCAAACACACAGCTCCCCCACCCCTAGTGCTGGTTACCAAACAAACACACAGCTCCCCCACCCCTAGTGCTGGTTACCAAACACACAGCTCCCCCACCCCTAGTGCTGGTTACCAAACAAACACACAGCTCTCCCACCCCTAGTGCTGGTTACCAAACACACAGCTCCCCAACCCCTAGTGCTGGTTACCAAACAAGCACACAGCTCCCTTACCCCTAGTGCTGGTTACCAAACACACAGCTCCCCCACCCTTGGTGCTGGTTACCAAACACACAGCTCCCCTACCCCTAGTGCTGGTTACCAAACAAACACACAGCTCCCCCACCCGTAGTGCTGGTTACCAAACACACAGCTCCCCCACCCTTGGTGCTGGTTACCAAACACACAGCTCCCCTACCCCTAGTGCTGGTTACCAAACAAACACACAGCTCCCCCACCCCTAGTGCTGGTTACCAACACACAGCTCCCCCACCCCTAGTGCTGGTTACCAAACACACAGCTCCCCCACCCCTAGTGCTGGTTACCAAACAAACACACAGCTCCCCCACCCATAGTGCTGGTTACCAAACACACAGCTCTCCCACCCCTAGTGCTGGTTACCAAACACACAGCTCCCCCACCCCTAGTGCTGGTTACCAAAGAAACACACAGCTCCCCTACCCGTAGTGCTGGTTACCAAACAAACACACAGCTCCCCCACCCCTAGTGCTGGTTACCAAACACACAGCTCCCCCACCCCTAGTGCTGGTTACCAAACAAACACACAGCTCCCCCACCCCTAGTGCTGGTTACCAACACACAGCTCCCCCCACCCCTAGTGCTGGTTACCAAACACACAGCTCCCCCACCCCTAGTGCTGGTTACAAAACACACAGCTCCCCTACCCCTAGTGCTGGTTACCAAACACACAGCTCCCCCACCCGTAGTGCTGGTTACCAAACACACAGCTCCCACACCCCTAGTGCTGGTTACCAAACAAACACACAGCTCCCCTACCCCTAGTGCTGGTTACCAAACACACAGCTCCCCTACCCCTAGTGCTGGTTACCAAACACACAGCTCCCCCACCCCTAGAGCTGGTTACCAAACAAGCACACAGCTCCCCCACCCCTAGTGCTGGTTACCAAACACACAGCTCCCCCACACCTAGTGCTCGTTACCAAACACACAGCTCCCCCACCCGTAGTGCTGGTTACCAAACACACAGCTCCCACACCCCTAGTGCTGGTTACCAAACAAACACACAGCTCCCCTACCCCTAGTGCTGGTTACCAAACACACAGCTCCCCTACCCCTAGTGCTGGTTACCAAACACACAGCTCCCCCACCCCTAGTGCTGGTTACCAAACAAGCACACAGCTCCCCCACCCCTAGTGCTGGTTACCAAACACACAGCTCCCCCACACCTAGTGCTGGTTACCAAACACACAGCTCCCCCACCCCTAGTGTTGGTTACCTAACACATAGCTCCCCCACCCGTAGTGCTGGTTATCAAACACACAGCTCCCCCACCCCTAGTGCTGGTTACCAAACACACAGCTCCCCCACCCGTAGTGCTGGTTACCAAACAAACACACAGCTCCCCCACCCCTAGTGCTGGTTACCAAACACACAGCTCCCGCACCCCTAGTGCTGGTTATTCAAACACACAGCTCTCCCACCCCTAGTGCTGGTTACCAAACACACAGCTCCCCCACCCCTAGTGCTGGTTACCAAACACACAGCTCTCCCACCCCTAATGCTGGTTACCAAACAAACACACAGCTCCCCCACCCCTAGTGCTGTTTACCAAACACACAGCTCCCCCACCCGTAGTGCTGGTTATCAAACACACAGCTCCCTTACCCCTAGTGCTGGCCACTCCATCAAACACACATCATACACATACAGTACCCCAGTAACTAGGGTGGTCGGGACCCGAATACATTACCCCGGCAACTGGTGGGGGGTGGGGGGGATTTCTATCAACCAACTGTCTAATGGTGAAAACAAGTCTATTCAGACTTATCCATGATAAGCAGTATAAATTTTCAAGAAAAAAAGACAGAAAAAAAATTCAGAGGCTCCGACCTGCTGCCTGACGAGGCTGCACTCTGATTGGTCGAGCAGGAGGCCGAACGCGGCGCCCCACGTGCCGCCCTGCATGTGTTGACACTGTGTTGCCATGGTGACCCGACCGGACTCTGTGGAGCACAGAGCGATGGCGATGCCCAGCCCGGCGGCGCGCACCTGATGGCGAGAACAGAAACTACAGTGTACCACAAGTTTGGATGGTTGCTGCAGAAAGTGTTATTTACCGCATGTCTGGATGGATACTTGTGTTATCTACTGCATGTCAGACAGACAGACACTTGCAAAAAGTGTTATTTAAGGACTAAATCGACGAGATAACCGTTCCGACTGTGCATACGCTGAAAACGCCGTTGGCAGCAAAGCAAATGCGTTCGGCCATTGAGTTTGCTGATACGCATAGGGCAAAACTTCGATTTGCTACAGAAAGTATTATTTAGCGCATGTCTAGATGGTTGCTGCAGAAAGTGTTATTTACCAGATGTCTGGATGTTTCTTGCAGAAAGTGTTATCTACCGCTTGTCTAAATGGTTGCTGCAGAAAGTGTTATTTACCGCATGTCTGGATGGATACTTGCAGAAAGAATCGCTATTAAAGTGCTATTATGTAATTTTGGTTCAAACATGTTTCTCACAATGAAGTTGCTGTGAATGCGTGCTTGTTCAATCAATCAATAGTTCCATCCTCTAGTCGAGGGTTGGATGCAATGGTTCTCCACTTGTCCCGATGTTGTGCTGTTCTGATAGACTGTGAATAATTCAAGCCTGTCCAATGTGAAATATTTTTAAACCATGATGTTCTTGGTCTCCCTCTCCCTCTGCTGCCATTCACCTTCCCTTCCAACAATGTACGGTATATTGAACTCTGACGAATGATGTGGCCAAAATAAATAAGTTTGCTTGTTAAGTTACATAAATTTGTCACGAAGCACCAAGTCATGTTAGCATGTGAGAGCAGACATTGACTAACCATCTCTCCGCTGTAATACCTCAGCATACCGCCACTTCCAACAAGGGTGTGACAGTGCTCTGACAGCTGTACTGACAGTGGTTGTGACAGCAGACAGCGACTCACCGCCTTTGTTGTAATACCTTATTATATTGTCACTCCCTACAAGGTGTGACAGTGTTCTGGCAGCTGTCTGACAGTGGTTGTGACAGCAGACAGCGACTCACTGCCTCTCTGTTGTAATACCTTAGCATACTGCCACTTCCTACAGAGTGTGACAGTGCTCTGACAGCTGTCTGACAATGGCTGTGACAGCAGACAACGATTCACCACCTCTCCATTGTAATAACCGCCACTCCCTACATGGTGTGACAGTGCTCTGACAGTGCATGTGACAGCAGACAGCGACTCACCGCCTCTCCGCTGTAATACCTCAGCATACCGCCACTCTTTACAGGGTGTGACAGTTCTTTGACAGCTGTCAGATAGTGGCTGTGACAGCAGACGACAACTCACCTCAGTATCCCTGTACGTCCACAGTGTCGTCAGCCACCCCAGTCCCGACTCGCCAACCAGGTCTGGCGACCCCTGGCGGCAGAAGAGCCAGCCCCGCGACCAGTCCTGTCAGCGCAACACAATCAATATAACAATAAGGCAAAATAAAAAATTAAATGGGTGATCGTTCCCGCTCATGCCTGAAAAATCGCTCGTCCCTGATTTGTTATTTTTTTTAAACTTAAAAATGCGTCGGGCTGGCAGCAATTCAACTTTCATATCAATTTTTAAGTCATTGGTTTGAATCGGCCATGGTTCGAAACCAGGCATTTGAATCCCATGACCTACTAGAATGGGAGGCAGACGCTCAACTCATTCAGCCATCGCGTCTGGTTACGTATTACATCTACACCTTATACCAGAAAAAAAAGAAGAATTTTAACCGCCCGCCCAACTCTGTATGAGCAAAAGGACGATCACCAATTTTCTCTTTCTTAGGGGCCTAACGTCGGCTTTCCTCAAATTTATATATCAGGTTTAAAAATAAAAGTCTTTTCTTAGTTCAATGTGTTGTTTTTTTACATGGATTTGATTCAGATGAACAGACAGTTTTCCAGCCGTGAGGGCTGGTGGGTGTCAGGGTTGGTGGGGGGTGAGGGTTGGTGGGTGAGGGTTGGTGGGTGAGGGTTGGTGGGGTGAGGTTTGGTGGAGTCAGGGTTTGTGGAGTGAGGGTTGGTGGGGTGAGGGTTGGTGGAGGGTGAGGGCTTGTGGGGAGTGAGGGTTGGTGGGGGTGAGGGTTGGTGGAGTGAGGGTTGGTGTAGTGAGGGTTGGTGTAGTGAGGGTTGGCAGGGGTTGTAGTTTGGTGATGGTGAGGTTTGGTGAGAGTGAGGGTTGGTGGGGTGTGGGTTGGTGGAGTGAGGGTTGGTGGAGTGAGGGGGGGTGGGGGGTGAGGGTTGGTGGGGTGAGGGTTGGTGGGGTGAGGGTTGGTGGAGTGAGGGTTGGTGGGGTGAGGGTTGGTGGAGTGAGGGTTGGTGGGGTGAGGGTTGGTGGGTTGAGGGTTGGTGGAGTGAGGGTTGGTGGGGTTGAAGGTTGGTGGGGTTGAAGGTTGGTGGAGTGAGGGTTGGTGGAGTGGGGATTGGTGGAATGAGGGTTGGTGGGGGGGTGAGGGTTGGTGGAGTGAGGGTTGGTGGGGGTGAGGGTTGATGGGGGGGTGAGGGTTGGTGGAGTGAGGGTTGGTGGGGTTGAAGTTTGGTGGGGTGAGGGTTGGTGGAGTGAGGGTTGGTGGAGTGAGGGTTGGAGGAGTGGGGGTTGGTGGGGTGAAGGTTGGTGGGGGGGTGAGGGTTGGTGGGGTGAGGTTTGGTGGAGTCAGGGTTTGTGGAGTGAGGGTTGGTGGGGTGAGGGCTTGTGGGGAGTGAGGGTTGGTGTAGTGACGGTTGGTGGAGTGAGGGTTGGTGTAGTGAGGGTTGGTGGGGGTGAGGTTTGGTGAGTGAGGGTTGGTGGGGGTGAGGGTTGGTGGGGTGAGGGGGGGTGAAGGTTGGTGGAGTGAGGGTTGGTGGGGGTGAGGATTTGTGGGGGTAAGGGCTTGTGGGGGGTGAGGGTTGGTGGGGGGGTGAGGGTTGGTGGAGCAATTCAAACTGAAAGAATCCAAAATAATTTTGACAAGGTTGCCAAAACTCCTGTAGCTATGACCCAGATCTCCATCTAGTGATGGACACATAATGTAGGTAGCCTCCTAGAACCTGCCTAAGCTACACATGGTACTTAGAACCAGGAGAAGGCTAATGAGGGCATGAGATTGACCTAACTTATTAGTGGTGTCCCTGCTTAATGGCTTTCTCAAAGTAGGTGGCCAAGACGATGCTTTCATAAATTCACTGATTATTCTTTATATGCTGTCCCAAATCATTATGTAAAATATCCCGATATACCGCATAATTAGTTAATGCACCAGTATCTAAGTTATGGTGCTGTCACATTACGACGCTTCTCGCCAATGCGCATCGATGTATGTGATTTTTTGGCACAACATTGGGATACGTCAGGAAGCATTACATGCGTCTTAGGCGCGCGTTGGTATTCGTTGATCTACGGCGACGGTCAGCGCCGCGCATCAGGGTATCGGCGAAGTTTTGTGCTTGCACAAAACTTTCGACGTGCGACAACGCGCGGGTGCCAACATTATTGCGACGTTATGAGCACGTCGAGATACGTTAGAGGCGCTGGAATAACGTAATGCGAACAATAGGCACACGCCGCACACGCATGAGGGTCGTTCCCACATGTTGCACCAAACGGTTGCTTTGTTTGTTTGTTGTTGTTTTACATCTTAGCAACATCTAAGGTCATATCAGGATGGCGCGCTAAACTCTTTTTGTTTTTTTTCCTCACGCATCGATATACGTTACCACAACGTCGGCCACACGCTACCAACACGTTGCGCTGACGTCAAATGTTTTCCCACCGCGCCAATAAGTTTGACGTGTCTCGACTTTTTTGCGCGTTGTCGGCGTGCCGGCGAGAAGTGTCGTAATGTGACAGGGCCATTAGAGATAGCGGATCAAATGTAGGTAAGTGTTTTGATTTTGACAAAATTATGTTTCATTGGACTAAGCAACTTTAACCCCTCACATGTGTAAAACCAAACAGAAGTTGGCTGTGTGAAAGAAAACAGCGCGTCGCTGTGTGAGTCGGGGTCACGTGGTACAAACCTGACCAGACAGCTGGGTGCTCATCTCGTACGCCAGATGACAGAGGGAAAGCGTGGCAGCTCGCGTCACCCCGCGTCCCATGTAGGACATGCGCAATCCGCCACGACCAACGTGGAACGCAGCCACCACCTGCAGCACAATGCGCAACTACGTCACTTCCAGTACAGCAAAGTAGGTCAGCTGAGCGCTGCTGAGCTGACAATTGGTCACTGTCACACTCACCACACACCTACGGGTAATTATTTAATTCTTGGAGCAGTTATTGGTACTGGTGTGGCGATCTAAGTCACACACGGTAGTTGATCATTTTTGGAAAGTTGTTAGATTGGTTGGTTGTTGGAGTTTTACATTCTGGCAACATCTAAGGTCATATCAGGACGGGTATACACTTGTGACAGTGCACTCATGGCAACTTTACAGTGCTGCGCCACTGGGAAATCAGGATGGTAGCACCATGACCAGATATCCCACTCAGGCACATTATCCTAACACTGAGCTAACCAGTCCTTGCCCTATCCTATTATTTAGGATTAATGCTGAGTGCCAAGCTACGAAGCAGCCAGAATCAATTTTGTAAGTCATTGGTTTGACTCGATCTGGAATTGAACTCCCGATCTCCCGCACGGGAAGTCTGTGCTCTACCGATTGGGCCACCGCGCCCGGTGTAAAGTTGTTCGAAGCAGTGAGTGTGTAGTGATTGGTGAAATTGTCAGTTATAGAGTTATGCTTTAGCTACATATACCAGTCATCATGTGTATAGAAAGTTCACCCTCCCACCGCCATGAGCGCACATCACCAATCAGCTCAGTGCACCCGTTCACTCCTCAATACTATTAGATAATTAAAACGTCAATTTCCACACCATTTCAGTCTAGATTATAAATTTTAATCTATTAAATGATACGTTCATCAAAGGATGTGTATACTGAACGAATTTAGAGCCTGAAAACTTCCAGAAATTTGTTTAACAAATGACAGGTCATGAAACAACACGATGTTCTCAATTTTGGTCAAAGTGGGTTCTATTTCATCACATTTTATCTATCTATCTGACTGTCTGTCTGTCTGTGTGTCTGTGTGCGTGCGTGCGTGCGTGCGTGCGTGCCTGCCTGCCTGCCTACCTACCTACCTACCTACCTACCTACCTATATATCTATCTATCTATCTATCTATCTATCTATCTATCTATCTATCTATCTATCTATCTATCTACACAGTAAAACCTCTCTATACCGACCCCGCCACAGATCGATCACTCCCCTATATCGATCACTTTATTTGGATCCCAACAATACCATTATATGGATATTATAACTCTCTAAACCGACCACCTCCCTAAATGGACCACTTAAAGTCGGTCCCACGGTCGGTCGATTTAGAGAGGTTTTACTGTACTTATCTATCATCTATCTATCTACCTACCTATCCATCTATCGACTCATCTATCTATCTATCTAACTATCTACTTATCTATCGATCTATTCATCTGTCTATCTATCCATCTGTCTATCTATCTAACTAACTATTGATAGTAATGTTCTTAAGTGAATTTTAAAGAAAGAATATCCAGATCTAGGGTTCTTCACAACCAGTAATCGATTGTTGCATTATTACAGAATTTTAGAGCCCAAAAATCAGTCTGAAATATACAACAAATGTTCTATACATGCAAAGGTATATCACTTTTTGATATTCTAGTTCATTGTTAAAATACATTTAAATTTCAGTTCCTAGTACTGAAAATGACTAAAGCACAAAAGTAAAAGTCATTTAATAAACGTGTCATTGCAGTAATATGAGGTTTGAGTCGGTCGGACCTCAGGAACGTGCATCTGATTGATTGATTGGTGGTTGCTTTACGCCGTGTCGGCAGCATAGGCCATATTCACGGCGAGAAATGTTTGTTTTTTGTTTGAACCATCGCTTTTATATGTAAAAGCAGACAATCAATTATGTGCCAATAGACACTCATTAAATTAAAAAGCTCACAATCATATATTTGTGGCCAAGGGAAACAGAATGTGCATCTACCGGGGTGTACTAATCCAGAGTCCCTCAGGCCTCAAACCCCATATCACGCAATAACTGCGAAACACTAAAAGAATACAAAATGAAAATTAAGAAAGACTGGAAGTGAGATATAGATAAAGAAATACGTACTATGTAATAGATCAGGGATAAACAGTGAGAAAGCCGTAAAATATCACAGTCCGATAGGTTGGTTGGTTGCTAAAGTTGTACGTCCTGGCACAAACCAATAGGAGACAGCATACTAAACGACTAATGACCATGTAAGTGCCAGGCAAGACATTGTAAGTGCCAGGCAAGACATGCAGTTGAAATAATAGGTCTCAAGCAAAATGAGCTGAAAACAAAGAAAATGGAGTATCTGAAACCAATAAAAATTATCCACAAACCTCATCTTCAAAGGTGTGATAACAAATTTAGAAAACCAACATAGTATATCTAGATTAAAATACTAATTACATGGGTACGAGGTATTACAAATGTTAACTATGTACAACAAATATAATCAAAAACCAAAAAATTGGAAAAGGAAATCAAGAAAATCCAAAAATATTAACATAGACTACTAACCAGACCAACCATCTATCTGCTGCTGAAATGCAGGCAATCAAATACCTTATCAGCAGCTACTGTGTGGTAAGATAACACCAACACTACAGCTGGCCAGCATTGGAAACAAGCCTGAATACCCAGGCTTATATGCTATGGACAGTATAAATACAGCCTCAATAAAAAAAAAAAAAATTTATTATGGATTATGACCACTACTGCACAGCGGCGTAAACAAGTGCATGCACTTAACCGTTATACGCAGAATAAACAAACGATCACTAACAACATTTAAAAAAAATTTTAAACCCGCAATACTCGGGTACTCACCTCGAGGAGCATGCTGAGCATCTGCTGGCACACGGAGTAGCTGTCCTCACCCACCGCGCCCACACTCCACCCGGGCCTGCAGTGGCCGCAACCGGAAGTTGATTGATTGATTGATTAATTAGGGCAGGGTGCGTACACAGGTGAAGATATGGAATTTAAGGCAATACCAAGGCTGTTTTAGATATGAATTCAAGACTTTTCATTTGGATTTCAGGAAAATTGGGAAAGTGTTGGAGAAATTGTATTGTATGCGCTTTGCTTGATCTGCTTTGGACTAATGCATTCAGTTGTTTGTTTTACATACTCTACACTGATGATCATTTAGCAGCCATAACCATTCAAGCACATTCAAGGTTGTTTGGTGGTTGGGGTTTTACGTCCTGACAATATCTAAGGTCTCATCACGACGGAGAACATTCAAGGACATTCAAGGACATTCAGGGTCTCAAGTCAGTGAATCCCAAAATGTCACAATATAATATAACACACTCAATTTTAGAACTAGCCTACTTTCTACCTATGGAAGGCTATAAACAAAAGACATGAGTTCACATACAGTTTCAATAGGCCGAAGGCTGAGGCTGCGCCCCACTTGAACTTAGCCATGAGGACTACAATGATGCCTGTGAGCATGCGCAATCAGTCAGGCAGACAGTACCTGGCGGTGATGTGCACCAGGGCCAGCAGGGTGCGCTCCAGCGAAGCCAGGTTGTAGAAGTGCGTCGCGTTGGCAGCACTGAGACGCGACAGACACGCCTGAGTGATGATACCACGCAGCTGGTGGTGCTCGCAGACCCTGGAGCAGGCAGGAGCAGTTAGTAGTGTCACATGACAGCACGCACAGCATGCCAAGTGACAGCACAACAAGTGACAGCACAACAAGTGGCAGTACATCAAGTGGCAGCATGCCAAGTGGCATCACACCAAGTGGCATCACACCAAGTGGCAGCATGCCAAGTGGCAGCATGCCAAGTGGCATCGTGCAAAGTGGCAGCACGCCAAGTGGCATCGTGCAAAGTGGCAGCACGCCAAGTGACAGAATGCCAAGTGGCAACATGCCAAGTAGCAGCATGCCAAGTGGCAACATGCCAAGTAGCAGCACACCAAGTGGCAGCGTGCCAAGTGGAAACATGCCAAGTAGCAGCACACCAAGTGGCAGCATGCCAAGTGACAGCACACCAAGTGGCAGCATGCCAAGTGACAGCATGTCAAGTGGCAGCATCCCAAGTGACGGCATGCCAAGTGACATCAATCAAAAGAAGGGCATCACTGGAAGAAGCCCTGATGTATAGTGATCAGACGTGGATACAACGATGCACCAGTGGCAATGGTGCTGTACATAATGTATTGTGATTACTGATGCTTACAAAGGTTACAACAGGAGACCGTTTACTGCAGCAAGACTCCGTCACCATTTAGAAGCCTTGACAGACACCGTCAGGTGAGGAGCGAGCACATCGAGGCACCTAGCACACGACTCCACCTGCTACCTTCAGCATGCGTACATGTATAATTGAGTTGAATAATGGGGCCTTTTTCTGACTGAGAGTGGGATCTGTGGCAATAACATGACTTGGTAGTTGGCGACTTATTGAGATACTGATCTATCTGTTAGTCAACCGGTATTCACAGATCCGCTCTTAATTGGAAGATAGGCGAACATGAGTACGTTTTTATTCATGTTTCCTATTGCCGGGAAAGAAGAAAGTCAGCATGGTTCTTCAGCCGTACAATGTAAGTTACCCAAATGGGACCAACTTTGCCTAGTAAAGAAGTCAGTGCAGTTGGCAAATAAAATATCATATATGGCAAAAGTTGGATTTAATTGCAGCAATATTTTATACAGCACAAAACTTTAAAGAGAAGGCGTTTTCAATATTGTCTAATACAAATCGTTATCATTATTTATTTTAGTTTTTGTTTATTTATTTAGTTTCTGTTTATTTATTATTTATTGAATAGTCTTTTGTCAGTACCACAGCATTGGTCTTCCGACAATACAGTCGGATAATAAAAATGGTGAAAATATAATGCACAGGCTGAATCTATATTACATGGATCTGGGGGGTGGGGGAGGGGGGGGGGGAGATCTGTCAGTGAATAAGAGGCAACACTTCTATTCACTCCCAGTGTGAATAGAATGCTAACTCCACCAATCCCCCCACTTCAACCCCCCCCCCCCTCCTGTATTCAACCCAGCGCTGGTGGCAGTGTTTGCATCCGGGTCAAAGCGAGGTAATTATCCGTCATGCAATACTCACTTCCGGGTCAGGCAGTAGGGCAGCTTGGAGACGAAAAGGTGAACCAACTTCAACAACTGTCTGTTTAGCACTCTGCAACAAGACAGCGTTTGATTTTAACCAGAAGTCACTTTTGAAATATTTGAAGTGAAAAAGTACATTTTAGTATTAACTGAACTAAATGAATTCAGGGATGTCTATGGGGTCTGATGGGTCCACAACCCAAAAAGACCTGATATCCCACTCAGTCACATTATCCTGACATTGAGCCAACCAGTCCTTGCCTTATCCTAATAATGCCGAGCGCCTGGCTAGGAAGCGACAAGTATAAATTTTTAAGTCATTGGTTTGACTCGACAAGGTTCGAATCTGTGGAGTTCGAATCCCAAGATTTACCAAAACGAGAGACGGACGCTCAACTCATTCGGCCATCCCTTCTGTATCGATAGTTGTGCTGCTTGGTAAAGGAAGCAGGTTCTACCCACAGGCTTCATAAGCATTTTGACATCAAATTCCAAGACTTTCAAGGATCTTTCAGTGCAAAATTCCAGCCCGTTTTAAAGATGTTTATGAAATTAAGCTGCCCCGAAACACAGCATCGATTCGCTGGGTAGGATGTGAATTGTGAATAAGCATGAGAAATAACGATGACTACATGCATGGTTTTAATATAAAAATCAAGAGGCAGGATAACGAACCCACAAAAATCACTTTAATACAAAACATCACTGATTGAAGTTTGGGCAAAATATGCGAAAATATGCTTTAAAGAAAATATGGTCACGTTTTTCCATTTTCAAGGACTTCACTAAATATTTGATAAACCCTGAAGACAGGCATTGTTGCGCCTGACCCGCCCTGACCCGCCCTGACCTGCGCGTCCTCTTGGTGGTTTCCGGCAGGTCCTCTCCCGCCTGGTCAGACCGCGCGAGCAGCGTCAGGAGCGCCCCCTGGTCGGCGTGCAGCACATCACTCAGCCACGTCACCAACGCCACGTCAGGAGGGCCCCTGGCGGAGAGCAGCTCAACTAACATCTGCAGAATGTCGGTCAGCAGTGCCTCGTCCACACTGGAGGCCGGGCGCGCCCGGAAAAACCTGAGCACAAGCAAAAGAAGTGAGTTAGCACGCAGATTTATTGTTGGCACAATGAAAGATTTCATTAAAGCTGCATTTAATTCTACATATCTAACTCCGATACTGATGCATTTATCAGGGATGAAAGTGGTCTCCGGGAAAAAAAGCGCAAATGCTGATATTCTCCCATAGGCTTAGCATTGTCAGGGAATCGCTGAACATTTCCAGAAGTCTGGTTTCATACATATTGGTATACGCTGATAGTGCTGCGCCGTTTGAAGCATGTATTAGTAGTATTAGGTACTCCAAAGTGATTTCTATTTTCAACAGGTCAGTATTACATCTTATATATCTGTACAGATCTTATAAATTGGATCTCAATGATATAAAAATCATTTAGATCGATTGAATAGCTGCAAAGTTATGAGTGTTTAAAGATTGATTTTTTTGCCCCGATTTGTGCACATTTCCAAATTAGCCAAATCTTGGATTTTAGGGTCCCACCTGGAAGCTATTTTGCATATGATCTGTCCAATATTAAAGAATCTCATTCTCTATAGTACAAATAAGAAGCTCAATTTTTTACAGACCATCACTGTTAGTATTCTTTCTGAAATTTCATGTCAAACTTGCTAAATTCCTTAATTTCCAGCAACCACCAATAATAAATTCAGTAAAATATAGAAAAATAGCATAACTCCCATTCTAATTGTCCTACCACAGCAATCTTTATACCAAAATAAACAGAATCAAAAGCTCTACATGATGACATAATTTTCTAACTGATCAGAGAAAGAAAGACAATATTCAATTTTAGGCAATGCGAGCTGACAATAAAATTAAGAAAAATAGCATAACTCCCATTCTAATTGTCCGATGACTGCACTCTTTATACCAAAATAACCAGAATTAAAAGCTATACATGATGACATCATTTTCTAACTGATGAGAGAGAGAAAGAAAGACAACATTCACTTAAGCATCGCGAGCTGACAATAGCCAAATTCTTGCAGCAGTCACTTCTCAGACCAAGCTTGATGCGTATGATATAAATCTCAACCAAATATTGTTCTGGTTAGGTAGAGGAAGACTTAAGCTTTCTGATGATATCATTTTCAAAACGATCCTGATCAATTTTCAATGAGGATTAATGTCTTAATGTTTTCACTCCTTCAGTTCAATCAAATTTCCCACTCAGAAACACTCATGCTTGATATGCTAATGAAGCCTAGATTCTTCTCTATCTTTTATTGGTGGTTATTTTTAGCTCAGGTCAATGTACTCACCAAGCCATCAAGTTTAGGGAAGGGAGTAGCTCAGACTGGATGAAAACAAAATCGGCGAGCATGCTCAGAGCTGCCGATGGTACCTGCCAACAAGTGTCCATTGACTGTGATTTCTTTTATAATGATGATTAAAAATCAGACATCCTAAGAGGCAAAAGAACAAGCTTTAATTTGATATAATTTTTATTTCAAACCAAGCAGAAGTAGTGGAGATTCAAGCCTTTTTAAAACGGTTAAAATAGGTCAAATTTTGCGCTGCGGACACCGTATATGCCGACTTTGGAGTACCTAGTAGTATACGCTGCTAGTGCTGTGGCGTTTGCATCACATATCGGTATATGCTGATAGTGCTGCGGCGTTAGAAGCACGTATTAGTAGTATACGCTGATAGTGCTGCGCCGTGAAGGCATTAGTAGTATACGCTGCTAGTGCTGCGGTGTTTGCACCACATATTAGTATACGCTGACGGTGCTGTGGCGTGAAACAATGTATTGGTTGGTTGGTGGAGTTTTACATCCTGGCAACATCTAAGGTCATATCAGGATGGGCACAACTTATTAGTATACACTTATAGCTACAGGAAAAATCCCGGAAATCGTGAAATCGCGGAGAGCTTTCATCCCTGATTTATTAAGCATTCATTGCCCCATAGAAGGGAATACTGAGTTGATTTAATAGGAGCCGTTAATGCATAAGTCTATGGTGTCAGAGTTTTGGCATGCTTGCCAAAATTAAATTGCCTTGTTTGCACTTCAAATATCTCAAAAGTTAGCCATTTAAAATAAAACTAACTTCAAACCAATTAATTTAATATATTTATCTCCGAAAAATGATAGAACCTCAAAAGGATGTGACTATGCAACTTTGAGCCCAGTAAGCAGCAACATTCTAAAAATGCTCAGATTGTTGTTGGCATAAAGCAAGATTTGTCTACAGGGTTCATACAGCTATCAGCAACCAAATTTAACGACTTTTTAGCGACTTTTCACATAAGACCGAAAAACTGATATTATAATGATTATATACATGTCAACTCTTTATGGTCTTATTTCACCAGGTTGCTGATTGCTATTTTATATAAAGCAAAAGAAGTACAGTAGCTATGACGTAACTAGGGAATTAACATCGTTATTATACTTAACAATTGTCCTAGGTTAGTTAATAAACCACACACAGTTGTCAATCAAATTTGCCCTCTGTCCTCTCCCAATTAATAACTTGTTGTAGCATTTCGAATTTGTCAAAACTTCAAATTCATTCAAATGTATTTAAATTAATTCACATTTCAAATGTTATCAACATAAAAAAAAATCATTTCATGTTTAAAAGTTTACGTCATATTTTTAATACATTTATACTTAACTTTTTTTTAAATTGTAGCAATTCGAATTTGTCAAAACTTCAAAATCCATTAAAAATAATTACATCTAAAATGTTATCTAAAACAACAAAAATCATTTCATGTCTAAAAGTCACATTTTTAATATATTTAACGAATTTATTTTATTTTTAATGTGGAGTGGTTAAGAGTATCTAACTTCTTTCGAGGTCACACTCCTAAACTAAAGGTCGGTGGTTCGATTCCCTATGCCATCACCTCTGCTAATTTGGATTTCCAATGCTGTGTATAGCTTACAGCATCATAAAGCCCAGTTGCTCTCAGACCATGTCTATGTGGTGCTGGAGGTAAAAAAATCCCTTGGGTCAGTAAAAGTGTAAACTCAAACTTTCTATCGACCAACTGTCTAATGGTAAAAAAACAAGACTATTCAGACTTATCCATGATTATGTATCAAGCAATTGTACTGTACAGCCGGAAGACCAGTGCTCTGGAGCTGACGAGATATTATTCGATGAATAAAATACACTTTAGTAACAAAAAAAATAGGCAGTATAAATCTTCTATTAAAAAATATATTAAAAAAAGATGTGACCTGTCGACGGTGCGGGTCCAGTGGTTGGCGGCGAGTAGCGGGCCGACCCGGGCTGCCCCCGAACACACGAGGTGGGCCCTGGCGGCCGCCACCCCGCGCCACACGGCGCCGTGCGAAGTGGCGCTCTCTACCTCCCGCACCACGCCCCGCACAGCGGCCGGCAGACACGCGGCGCGGAGTAGCGCCCGGTCCACAGCCGTCAGGAGCAGCGGACCAGTGTAGCTGAAACAGCAACGAGTCGGCAAAGCTGCACCGTTCAAGAGGAATGTTCTAGTACATGGAGGTTAAAGACTAGATAGGTGTATTTGCTTTTGAAAAATTGATGTTTTCATCGGACTATGCATCTTAAGTTGGGTGGTCCGATGAAACATGTTTTTTTCAAAACCAAAACACTTTCCTACATTTGATTATATATATCTAACTTAGGTACTGGTGCATTAGCTAAGGTTTTGGGACAACGTAGACAGAATAATCACCCATCCATCCCGTTGGACACCTACTTTGAGACATCCATTAAGGATGAACACCATTAACCAATTAGGTCAATCTCGTAGCCTCATTAGCCTTGCTCTCATTCCAACCAGGCTATATTTGAATTAGGTCGTTCCACATTCATGTGGTCATCGTGAGATGTCAATTGCAAGAGGAGTTTTGAAAAGCTTGCTGAAATTATTTTGGCTTCTTTCAGCTCAAATTCCCCCCCCCCCCCCGAAATTAGCAAGTTTTTCGACTCTGCTTGTTGTGACTATATTGTCGCTCAAGCCTAACTTTCTTATTTGGGTTTCATGTTCTACCAATATCTAAGGTCATATAATAACGGGATTCAAACTAACCAATTGCTGTCAATCATATATTGTTTGTTTGGGTTTTACATCCTAGTAACATCTATGGTCATATCAGGATGGGTCTGTCATATATAACAGACAGCACATAGTACATATTGGCATTTTGTGAAGGTTAATCGGTGAATGCCAACAATAGCGGGAATGGGGTGAAATGGCGGAGATGTTTGACGCCCGCCTCCTTACCCGTCCTGCGCCTGGTGCTCGGTGCAGTGTCGGACGAGCGACTCCACACCCCCACACCAGCAGGCCTGCCAGTCGAACCGCACCACCTCAGTGAGCAGCCCCTCCGGCAGAGGGTCGGGGCCGGCCAGCGGGGCCGGGCAGGCATAGGGGCTGTGTGAGAGCGGGGCCGGGCGCGCATAGGGGCTGTGAGAGTGGTGGGTGGCGCAGCGGAACGGCAGCCGAAACCTGCCAACAGCAACAGGTCACGGATGATTGATTGTTTGTCTGTTTGTTGTCTTATGTCCTAGCAAGCTCTAAGGTAATATCAGGACGGGAAACGACTTGCGACAGTGCGCACTCATGGCGACTTTATTGGTTGGTTGGTCGGGTTTTTACGTTCTGGCAACATCTAAGGTCATATCAGGATGGGTACCGACTTGCGACAGTGCACACTCATGGCGACTTTATAGTGCTGTGCTGCCCCGCTGGGAGACCAGGTCGCCGCCACCATGAACCGATATCCCACACAGACCACAGTATCCTGATACTGAGCTAACCAGTCCTTGCCCTATCCTATTAATGCCGAGTATCAGGCTAGGTAGCGACAAGTATCTATTTTATAATTCATTGGTTTGACTCCGCTGGTATTCGAACTCCCACACGGAAAGCTTTCGCTCTACTCGATCAGTAATAGTAAACTCTTTATTGCCCAAGAATGGCGTTTGTGGTCCTAGGACCACTGGAATGTGTGCCAATCTCAGCTACACCCCAGTTGATACCAATGCATTCCAAAAGCGCCTTGGGTTTCAAAGCCCATATTGACATTTACTGAATAAACTAGATTGGTGTCACCTGAATAGGAACTCAGGGTCCGTACACATGTGCAGATATGGAATTCAAAGCTATTTCAAGGCTTTTCAAGGCTGGTCTTGGTAGGAATTCAAGACTATTTTCATTTAGATTTAGTCTGAAATTACCATTCTGAATGACTAATTTAGATCAGTGGGGACAGTTTAATGGAATTTAAGGGTTTTCAAGAATAATTAACCAAAATAGGTTATATTCAAGGTTTTTCGAGGCCTTGAAATGGGGGAAATGAAGTTCAAGACTTTTCGAGACTTTCCAGGCCCCTTAGAGACCATGGGTGTACTTAAATTATGGACTAAATTACAAAGCTTAATGAGAAGTGAGTAAATACGTAAACAGTTGCCAACCTATGAGTGACGAAAGTGGGCAGGCTGAACGGAATTTGCTTCTGTGCATCTGTGTCCACCTCAGCGTCCCTGAAAGACGCCAGCCAATGAAAGCACGACGTGGGTGGTGCAGGGACGGATGGAGGGAAGGGGGGGATGGACGGATGGATGGATGGATAAAGGGGGAGAGGGAGGGGGAGAGGGTGGATGGAGAAAGAGGGAGAGAAGGAGGGAGAGAAGGAGGGAGAGGAGGGATGAATAGATGGATGGATGGATGGATAGATGGATGGATGGAGGTAGAAAGGGAGGGAGGGAAGGAGAGAGCAAGGGAGGGAGGGAGGGAGGGAGGGAGGGAGGGAGGGAGGGAGGGAGGGAGGGAGGGAAGGAGGGAGCGAGGGAGGGAGGGAGGGAGGGAGGGAGGGAGGGAGGGAGGGAGGGAGGGAGGGAGGGAGGGAGGGAGGGAGGGATGAACCACCCCACAGGGTCATACATATTAGTTGATCGCCTTTCTGCGTCCTACACCACAGGGGGCGCCACTGTACTAAGCTCGTGACCACGTGGGGACCAATCGTACAACCAGGAGTTGCATTAATACAGGAGCGGGTGGGAGGGGGCGGCGGTTATATATAATTTGATTAACTATTTTCATTAGGGGCCCAAAGATTTAAACATTATCACAGTCGTTCAAAGCATAGTACTTTTCCCAGACACACCTAGATAAAGGATTCACCCGGTACTCGCAGTACAAGGGTGAAGACCAGCCTTATATAAAAACGGTCGAAAAATCGGGTTAATGAAATGAGTCTTTATGAGAGCCTAATTTCACAATCTAAGAAGCAACATTTATTCTTTGTATATGTCTTCATATTTCCCTGCTACCTTTGAGTTGAAAAATATAATAAAATATCTGGTTTAATAAGATTTAAAAGTGAAATCGACGGCTTTTTATGGCCACCATCTTGTCTTTTTGCAATTTCCCATTTCACCAACTCTGTGCCGATATAAGTAACCATTTGACACTGGAGCCAGGCATTCTACTTCATGTTCCATACTAAAGCTATTTTCGCCCTTATTTACACTACGTTGTCGTTCACCCGTGTACTACAAGTACCGGGTGAATCTTTTATCTAAGACACACCCTGCTCCCCAAAGAGGTAGACATCAATCACCATGTTAAAACAGAACATAAAACCCCCAAAATATATCAATGTTTGAATTAAGCGATAAGTCATAGTTGACTGACATCGCCCATCCATCTTCATACGATTTGTACGACTGTGAAAATCTGAAAACGTTGGACCGCCCCTGAAGTAAATGCTGATTTACACTGATTGCTGCATTGTGCTGATTTACACTGATTACTGCAGAGAAGTTTGTGGTTGCTTGCTGTGATTTTTTAATGGAGGATGAAGAAAAGGGGGTAAAGGCAAGAAACAGAGAAAAGAGGAGAACGTGTTCGGTTGGCTCACCAGGTGGCGATGGAGGCTGCCTCATCCCACAGCAGGAGTGCAAGGAGGTATGCGGCTTCTCGGCGAGCTTCCCCGTCTCCGGAGTATATGAGGGCCGCTAACAACACAAACAAAAAGAAAGTTTGCTTTATTTAACGACGCCTCTAGAGCACATTGATTTTTATTGGCTATTGGACATCAAACAATTGGTCATTCTGACACATTTCGTTTTAGAGGAAACCTGCTGCCACCACATAGGCTACTCTTTCCGATAAGCAACAAGGGTCTTTTATATGCACTTTCACACAACAGGCAGCACATACCACAGCCTTTGATGAACCAGTTGTGGACCACTGGTTGGAGCGAAAAATAGCCCAAACTGCAAATGTGTCCACTGAGCAGGATCAATAGGATAACCCACACCTTCACACCTACCCGACGGTGACAGGTGGACAGTCTACCATCTGAGCAACATCCCGCTCCTTACAACACAGACAAACATAGAACATAGTACATTAGGGCTGCTAACCACACAGAAAAATATAAAACACAGTACATGAGGGCCGCTAACAACACAAACAAATATAGAACACAGTAGATGAGGGACGCAAACATTATCACGATCGTACAAATGTACATGAGGGCTGCTAACAACACACACAAATATAGAACAAAGTACAAGAGGGCAGCAAACAACACACACAAATATAGAACAAAGTACATGAGGGCTGCTAACAACACACACAAATATAGAACAAAGTACATGAGGGCCGCAAACAACACACACAAATATAGAACAAAGTACACGAGGGCTGCTAACAACACACACAAATATAGAATACATTACGTGAGGGCCACTAACAACACAGACAAATATAGAACACAGTACATGAGGGCCGCAATCAACACACACAAATATAGAACACAGTACATGAGGGCTGCAAACAACACACACAAATATACAACAGTACATGAGGGCTGCAAACACACACAAATATACAACACAGTACATGATGGCCGCTAATAACACACACAAATATACAACACAGTACATGAGGGCTGCAAACAACACACACAAGTATAGAACAAAGTACATGAGGGTTGCTAACACACACAAATATAGAACAAAGTACATGAGGGCCGCAAACAACACACACAAATATAGAACAAAGTACACAAGGGATGCTAACAACACACACAAATATAGAACACAGTACATGAGGGCCGCAAACAACACAGATATATATAGAACAAAGTACATGAGGGCCGCTAATAACATAAATAAATAGTGTGAGAAGAAAAAAAAGAAGTAGCACACACAAAATAGGATCTACACATGGCACGTAACCAAGAAGGGCAACTATTCGAAATAAGTGCTTGGGTATATCGAAGGAAGTGATTCGATAGGTTTGCATCTACATTTGATGCATGCATTTATGTCTCGCCAGTGCCTGCCTGTTATTTGAAGTTGGCACTTATTTGAGAGCAGCTACTATTAAACAATGCCCGGAACATTATATTCTCACATTCACTCCTCAGTTGGCTGACTTAGCCGCCTTACCGCGTATGACTGTGTAATAGATGGTGGTGTCCTGTGCCATTTTGTGGCGGAAGGCAGAGTTATGCTGGACAAGATGGCGGAGAATCTTCATCAGGGAGGGCAGCATTGTCTGAGATGGATTCTGAGTGGGGAAAGTAATCCACATTAAAGACGCTATTTAATGCCTCACCTTTCTACTGCACAGGAGAAGAGACTGACATGTTAATTAGACTACTGTGCAGTAGAAGAGAGTGACATGTTAATTAGACTACTGCACAGTAGAAGAGAGTGACATATTAATTAGACTACTGCACAGTAGAAGAGACTGACATGTTAATTAGATTACTGCACAGTAGAAGAGGGTGACATGTTAATTAGATTACTGCACAGTAGAAGAGACTGACATGTTAATTAGATTACTGCAAAAGTAGAAGAGACTGACATGTTAATTAGACTACTGCACAGTAGAAGAGAGTGACATGTTAATTAGACTACTGCACAGTAGAAGAGAGCGACATGTTAATTAGCCTACTGCGCAGTAGAAGAGACTGACATGTTAATTAGACTACTGCACAGTAGAAGAGAGTGACATGTTAATTAGATTACTGCGCAGTAGAAGAGACTGACATGTTAATTAGACTACTGCACAGTAGAAGAGAGTGACATGTTAATTAGATTACTGCACAGTAGAAGAGAGTGGCACGCTACACAGAAGAGAGTGACATCCTAATTAGATTATATCACAGTAGAAGAGCGTGACATGTTAATTAGACTACTGCACAGTAGAAGAGAGTGAAATGTTAATTAGACTACTGTGCAGTAGAAGAGAGTGACTTATATTGGGACTTACCCGAATCAGATATCATTATTTGGGAATTTAAGTATTTGAAAAATGATCAAACTTACTGACTGATCAAGATGGCCATGATTTGAAAGCTAAAGTCATGTAATATGTGCTTTATGGTCATTCGATGGAGCTTGAATCTCTCACAGCTAAAAAATGCATACATATTTGAGCTGGTTTGTTTGTGTGAATAGAGCCTAGTAAAGCCGATTCTGCTTAGTTCGCATGAATAAGGTAAATTAAAGCTGGTTCCGAATAGTTTGATTGAATAAGATAAATTAAAGCTGGTTTCATTTTGGTCGCATGAATATGGTAAATTATAGCTAGTTCTGGTTTGTTTGCATGAATAAGGTAAATTAAATCTAGTTCCAGTTTGTTTACATGAATATGGTAAATTCAAGCTGGTTCTGGCTTGTTCACGTGAATAAGGTAAATTAAAGCTGGTTTCATTTTGTTTGCATGAAAATGGTAAATTATAGCTAGTTCTGGTTTGTTTGCATGAATAAGGTAAAGTAAATCTAGTTCCGGTTTGGTTGCATGAATAAGGTAAATTAAATCTAGTTCCGGTTTGGTTGCATGAATAAGGTAAATTAAATCTAGTTCCGGTTTGGTTGCATGAATGGGTCAATTAAACTAGTTCCGGTTTGACAGCAGACCTTTGCACCCGACCTGGCAGCTTTCCGTATTGTCAAAGTTAGTTTCCCTATTCTTGAATGACTTTCAGTAACACATTTACAACGAAAAATAAACACAAAACCATAAGCCTATTACAGACCAGTGCACCCGGGAAAAACACTATCAGTAGTGTTTTAAATCTAAAATAGACCGAGTTTGGAAAAATGAGCAGTACGGAACTCCTTGACCAACTTTTCAAGTATTTGCAGAAAATAGACCAAAATATCTCACAGGCAATTTTTTACGTACATCTGGTATCAGGGTATCAAGGGAATAGCTTCAGTATTTGTACAGACACGATCAGTAACTTCTAGTGTGATAAAAAATACACTAATTTCCGGAAAAAAGGCCAAGAAACCGTATTTCCATATTTACCCTTGCAATCAGGAATAAATCAGGAAATATCCAGAAGGTGAACAGGTCTGCGACCACATTAACAAGGTCAATTAAGGTATGTCCCGATTAATAATGTAAACTTAAGAGAACATCGTTATCAGCAGCACACATTCTATGGTTTGTATTGCATAAATAAAGGCCACTCAGGTAACTTTTGGTTTGTTCACATGAACAAGGTCAATTGAGGTCACTTCCGGTTCGCTGTGCGCCATAAGTTACCTGTATACCCAGCTCCGTCCGCACGACGCCCTCGTGCAGATGCTTAATGACAAATGACGGCCCATTAAAAGCCGTAAAGGCCTTGTGCAAAGCGGGATCTGGTGAAATAACAGAGACAATCATATTTATTATGGAAATTATATCGCTAACCATCCACACTCATTGCTGGTTAACTACACCAAGATACTATTAGTATTACAAGACCTATTATGAAAGTGAAATCTTAATGAAGCCATCATATCCACAAAATGGAAGTAAGTCTATAGAGGAAATTCAATCCCCTTAGAATTCCTTAATACCTGATATAACAAAGCTACAACCAAGCCACCCACCACACCGCACTGTGTGACACTTTACCTGGTGAGGTGAGTGCAGCCCACTACACCTCACTGTGTGACACTTTACCTGGTGAGGTGAGTGCAACCCACTCACACCTCACTGTGTGACACTTTACCTGGTGATGTGAGTGCAACCCACTACACACCTCACTGTGTGAGACTTTACCTGGTGGGGTGAGTGCAGCCCACTACACACCTACCTCACTGTGTGACACTTTACCTGGTGAGGTGAGTGCAGCCCACTACACACCTCACTGTGTGACCCTTTACCTGGTGATGTGAGTGAAGCCCACTACACACCTCACTGTGTGACCCTTTACCTGGTGATGTGAGTGAAGCCCACTACACACCTCACTGTGTGACCCTTTACCTGGTGATGTGAGTGAAGCCCACTACACACCTCACTGTGTGACACTTTACCTGGTGAGGTGAGTGCAGCCCACTACACACCTCACTGTGACACTTTACCTGGTGAGGTGAGTGCAGCCCACTTCACACCTCACTGTGTGACACTTTACCTGGTGAGGTGAGTGCAGCTCACTACACACCTAACCATTTATGTGACACGTTACTTGGTGAGATGAGTGCAGCTCACTACTCACCTAACCGTTTATCTGACACTTTACCTGGTGAGGTGAGTGCAGCTCACTACACACCTACCCGTTTATGTGACACTTTACCTGGTGAGGTGAGTGCAGCTCACTACACACCTACCAGTATGTGACACTTCACATGGCGAGGTGAGTGATACAAGACCTGTGTTGATGCTAAGTCTGCGTGCAGACTTACCTTGGAGCATGATGCCCAACTGGTCAACGGCTGACTTCTTGACGTCATCTTCAACGACACTTGACGCGAATATCTCAAACACCTTGCGCAACCCGTCCTCCTGGTAATCAATCATAAAGGAAGCTCTAAATACAAGTAGTAGGCTCCAGACATCAAAGCATTGCACTACACTTTATGTTTCACCCCATTCCTAAAATTCATGTCAATTTTACAAAAATTTGGATAAATTTATCAATCTTTCCCAGGATAATTTGTATTGTTCCAATTTTTAAAAATAAATTATTCTTTCCACGTAAAGGGAGGTCAAGAAGATAAACAAAATTAAATAAGCAAGAGAAGGAAAAGAAATTTATATTTTGGGAAAAATTGATAGTGGCTAAAATTTCAAATCCTTTCCGTTTTTTAAAAGATGAAAAACACCCTCACACAATGGTGGACAAGCCTCTCTCTTCATAATCCACTCCCAATTATACCTTTAATAATTAGGGTCGGAAGACCAGTGATACGGCACTGACAAAATACATATACAGTAAAACCTCTCTAACAGACCACCTCCACAGATCGACCACTCCCATATATCCATCGCTTTATTTGAGTTCCAAACGATCACCCATACAATACCAGTGTAACAATTTTTTTAAACTCCCTAAACCGACCACCTCCTTAAATGGACCATTTAAAGTCGGTCCCGTGGTCGGTCAACTTATAGGTTTTACTGTATATGAATAAAATTCATTTCCCCCCCCCCCCCCGCAAAAAAAAATGTTTGAACGCCGCTTGGGAGCAGCCCTACCTGGAAGACGGAGCGCCCCCTGTGGTCGTCCTGCAGGCAGGCTGGAGCCTGCACGAGCAGAAGGTTGGTCAGGTCGGCCACCTGCAGATCGGAGAACTGCGGCAGGCGCAGCGTCCCACCCTCCTCCTGACTCAGGCACCAGGCGAGGCGGCCCAGCGCCTCCGCACGCACCCTGCAACGTGCCAAGATCACACGGTCACGGGGTCAAGGTCAGGATTTTTTCTTTTTTTTCTTTTCTTGGAGATTTATACTGCCTATCATGGATAAGTTTGAATAGACTTGTTTTCACCATTAGACAGTTGGTCGATAGAAATCCTGAGACTACACTTTTATCGAATCAAGGGATTTTTAAACCTCCCACACCACATAGACATGGTATGAGAGCAACTGGTTTTTAATGACACTGTAAGTTATACACAGCAGTGGAAATGCAAAGTGGCAGAGGTGATGGCATGGTGAATCAAACCATCGACCTTCAGATTAGGAATCTGACCTAGAAAAAAGTCACACACTCTAACCACTCCGCCACAGATAACACTAGACATTCTGGTATTTATTTATAACTTACTTTTAATTATTTAATGTTGTCATGGGCGCTGATGAAAATGGGAAATATTGTGCCTAGAGCGGGACTCGAACCCACATCTCTTTGCATTCGGGCCAGTGTGCTAACCATTACACCACCTAGGCTCACTGATATCAACACAATACCCACGCCTACCTGTCTATGTGGCTCCTTGCCTAAGAGGTCATTGCAGACCACTACAATGTCTTAGCTTTCAAATGGCTGATAGGATTCAAGTGTCCCACCGATATCTCTATATCCAATTTAACCAGACGGGATGGCCGAATGAGTTAGAGCGTCCGTCTCCCGTGCTGGTAGATCGTGGGGTCATGGGTTCGAACCCCAGTCGAGTCAAACAATGATGTAAAAATTTAAACTTGTTGCTTCCTAGCCATGTGCTCGGCATTATTAGGACAGGGCAAGGTCTGGTGTGCTCAGTGTCAGGATAATGTGACTGAGTGGGATACCAGGTCATGGTGCAGGCAGCCTGGTTTCCCAGTGGGACAGCACTATAAAGTCGCTATGAGTGCGCTCTGTCACAAGTCGGTACCCATCCTGATATGACCTTAGGTGTTGCTAGGATGTAAAACAACAACAAACAAACAAATTATATCCAATCAAGTACAAAATTGGAGCATAGCATCTACAGGATAGGGAAAGAGCTGGTTTTCTCAGTATGAGGATAATATGACTCAGTGGGATATCAGGTCATGGTGCCGTTTTATTTTTTTTAGTGATCAATTTATTTACCCTGCTCATAACGGATAAGTGTGTTAACACTTGTTTTCACCGCTGGGCAGCACTAGTCCAATTTGATTAAATTTGCTTAAATTCATCCAGGATTTTCTGCACAGATAATTTTGGTTGAGTTTTCTTTGTTTCTTTTGGGTGTGTGTGTGTATGTGTATGTGCGAGTATGCGTGTGCGTGCATGCGTGCGTGCGTGTGTGTTAAAACAAGAGTTGCCACCAGAGGGAGGTGTGCACCTGGTGACATAACTGGTCCCTGGTGGGTGGGTAACTGGTCAGCGTTTCACACAGCACCTTAGGTGACCTTGAGTTATCGGGGCGCTGACCTTGTCTCCGGCCGGTAAAGGAGTCGAAGCGTTCCCCGGAGCCGCTCGTGCAGCGACAAGACGCCGGTCTGTGCCTGCGTTCTGGTGTCCAGCAGGTCGAGCACGCAGCTGCCCAGCCCCTGCTCCACACTGGCGAAGCCCTGCAGCAGGCCAGCGCAGAGGTCACAGAGAGGTCACAGAACAGTCAGGTCACAGAACAGTCAGGTCACAGACCAGTTATAGGTCATGGAGCAGTCACCGGTTACGGAGGAGTCTAGGTCACAGATAAGTAGTCCGAGGGCATGGCACAGAGGTCCTGGCAATCAGAGGTTAAGGAGCAGTTAGAGGTCACATAGAAGTCAAGAGGTCATGCAACAGTCAGAGGTCATGGATATCAAAGGTCATGAAGCAGGTCCTGCAGCAGTCAGAGGAAATAGAGAAGTTATAGTCATAGAGCAATTCAAGGTCACAGAGTGGTCAAAAGTCAGGGGGCATTTATAGGTCACGAAACAGAAGTCACAGAGCAGTCAGGTCCTGGAGAAACTCCCCAGGGAATAACACCATTAAACAATTGTCAATTTAAGACCCTTTCCTATCTCATAATCTGTGTGACTGCCTATCACTTCCCTGCCAAAAATTAGTTGACTTGAGGTTTAGTTAACCATAAACATGTAGTAAGGTCACTGTATGGCTTTGCCAAGGAACGTTCATACTTATGCAAAAAACATTGTTACAACAAATCGGCAATTGAAATCTTTACCTAGAATCAGATATGTGCCTGTGTGTAAACAATATACATATATGTAAACATTTCACATGCATATATACCTATTTCCAGAGGACATGTAATGTCAAAGTTCTACAACAGTGACTCCATGAAGGGTTCCTTATAACGATCAATCCATGGATATGCTAAGGTTTCCACAGACACAACTGTTACTGTTAGCTTTTCTACGAGCGGAATATTATGCCAAGTTACTAGAATCAATGACAAATAAATTAACCCCAAGGTTCGAACCTAGGCCGAGTCAAACCAATGACGTAAAAATGTATACTTACGCTACCTAGCCTGGCGCTTGCCATTAGTAGGATAGGGCAAAGAGCAGTGGAATGAGGAAGCCCAATGGTCCGCGATTGAAATTTCCCCTGCTTAATCAACGGATGTATACAAAAAAAACGCTTCCTTGACTGACCTGTAGGATAGGTAGAACCGGGGTGAGCGTCTCCAGCAGGTGCTGCCACATGACGGCCGACATAAGAAGCTTGCCCTGCAGCAGGTGCAGCAGAATCTGACCAGCCATCTCCTCAACCTGCAAACACGCGCAAAGTTAGTACTAGACATTGGCTTGGTGTGCGCTTTTTATTTGGGGTGTAAATATTCTTGTCTCAGCGCCAAAGCACTGGTCTCCCACCTATCCATAATTATTTACGCTTTTTGTACATCATAACATATATTGGAAGGACAATTCAGAATTACTAAATGATGTATACAACAGTTAGATTTCAGTAAATAGGTCATTGCTATATTAATACTAAACTGTAGCTCCTTCTGATATTGCTACTGAGAGGTCGTGACCTGGCTGGTCTTATGTAGATGCGGATAGTGACGGTATACGCAGTAGGCGAACCAATCACTAGAGGCGGTGATACTGTCACTCATTGGGATTCTCATTTTCGAAATAGGTCTGTTAAGACTACGTATGCAGTGTTGCCAACCTGGAGGTACTGAGAATCCTTGAGGTTTTGCATTGCGGGCATGGAACCTGAGTGGCAGCAGCCACGAGCTTACTAGGGAGTGGGGTCCCCCCAGATTTATTATTTTTGAATAGCTTTAAAACGGGCTATTTGATGGCATCTCCAAGGGTTATAGACTGATATTTTAACATATTTAATCAAAATTACAACTTTGCGTGAAATTTGCATCCGGTCACAACAGAACGACACAATGCTAAGCGTACACATGGAATCTTACGCATTAGCGGAATCTTGGCTTAATTCAACAAACAGCACTGCAATATACACTAACACCCGAAAAGCCGGCCATGACTGCCTCCGCTGCAACTGCCAGTTAGGGTGTGGGTGTGGGTGCCAAGGAGCAGCTTGGTCACGTGACCTACCTTCTTGGTGGAGTCGCTCAGACCGAAGCAGGTCATTTCGTATAGTATGTGGCGGTGCAACAGGAAGGCGGCGGCCTGTGATGCGCGGGACGCGGGGTCCAGAGCATGCTCCACCCCGAGCGCCTCCTGGTGGCGTCACATGGAAAAACAAGTCATACAGTATGTGGTATATCCCAACTGGCCACCTCTCGGCCTCTCCTGGTCTCTTCCTGCCTCTCACCTTTCTCTTTCCCTCTGCTGGTTTCTATTTACCTCGCCCTGTCTATGCCTGCTTCTCTTTACCTCCTGATGCCTGTCACCCCCTCCCGGTCTGCCTCTGCCTGTCTCCCCATCCCTGTCTCCCCTGTGCCTGTCTCTATGTGCCTGTCTCCCTCTCCCTGTGCCTGTTTCCAACTACCCCTCACCCCCTCCCAGTCACCCCCTGTGCCTGTCTCCATGTGCCTGTCTCCCTCTCCCTGTGCCTGTGTCCAACTACCCCTCACCCCCTCCCTGTCACCCCCTGTCTGTCTCCCTGTGTCTTTCTCCCTGTGCCTGTGTCCAACTACCCCTCTCCCCCTCCCTGTCACCCCCTCCCCGTCACCCCCTGTGTGTCTCCCTGTGCCTGTGTCCAACTACCCCTCACCCCCTCCCTGTCACCCCCCTGTCTCTCTCCCTGTGTCTGTCTCCCTGTGCCTGTGTCCAACTACCCCTCTCCCCCTCCCTGTCACCCCCTGTCTGTCTCCCTGTGCCTGTGTCCAACTACCCCTCTCCCCCTCCCTGTCACCCCCTCCCCGTCACCCCCTGTCTGTCTCCCTGTGCCCGTGTCCAACTACCCCTCACCCCCTCCCTGTCACCCCGTCTCTCTCCCTGTGTCTGTCTCCCTGTGCCTGTGTCCAACTACCCCTCTCCCTCTCCCTGTCACCCCCTGTCTGTCTCCCTGTGCCTGTGTCCAACTACCCCTCTCCCCCTCCCTGTCACCTTCTGTCTGTCTCCCTGTGCCTGTCTCCTGTCTCCCTCTATACCTGTCTCCTGTCTTCGTCCCCACGTTTTCTCTTCAATTTCCAGTTACATTCTTAACCTTTTCAGTCAATAATTTGGTCTTCCTTACACGGCCTCACCAATGAGAGCATTCCCTCAAAACCTATATTGCTAAGTATAATAAATGGCCCACATGGAGCAGACATAAACAGACAGGAAACAGAAGGCCAAATAATAACAATAATAATAATGTTTGCGTTTTGCATCCTAGCAACATCTACGGTCATATCAGGACGGGTACTGACTTGTCACAGTGAATCGGTAGAGCTGGTAGGAAAGGGATGGTGGGAATCGGTAGGGCTGGTAGGAAAGGGATGGTGGGAATCGGTAGAGCTGGTAGAAAAGGGATGGCGGGAATCGGTAGAGCTGGTAGGAAACTAATAGGCAGTATGCGTAAGTTGCTGCCAATGGATGACTGGCTTACTGAATAAGTCAACTTGCGCTGCCAACAGATGGTGGGTCCGCCAGCCCTTATGTTATGTAGAGACCCCCCTCCTGACCCCACACATTCTTACACAAATGCCGTGCATTCTGCATTAATGGCGTTACACTGAGTTCTACAGACAGCTGGTGCTATGGTTACCATGACGACGTGGTGGCAGGCGACGTAGGCCCGGACCTTGATGTCCTCCAGTGGATGTGCGAGCAGGCTCAGCAGCGTCTCGCGACTCTGACGCACGCACGATGACGTCACATCCGACTTGCGATATCTGCAATGCCATTCTGTTTAACTTTCAACTCTTTAAGTCAAATTGCGTGTGTTTGTTTTTTCAAAACCGTTTATTGGCATTTGTTGATTAGTAGCTTAGAACGATGCTTTAGGCCTGATTGGTTGGTTGTTGGAGTCTTACGTCCTGGCAACATCTAAAGTCATATCAGGACGGGGTTTAGGCCTGATGCTCAACTACATCCTCCACAATGGGGTTCTTCCAGTAGCGCCCCGCGATGCGAACATCTGGGTACAGCGCCTTGTTCTGGGTTAAAAACTCTACAACAGGCGCACAGGTCACGGTAGATGAGTAATTAGTGATGAGAGTATTCGATTTGGCAGTGTTCGCTTAGTATTTCAAATTCCATGGTGTTCCCTGTATTTTTTTTAGGTGGGGTGAGGAGGACGTCTGATCATGTTCGGCGTTTCCATATGATATAAATAAAAAAACTTAAATCGATAGCCAATCATAGAGAAAAGGTTTCAGAGAATACTTCTAATAAATTCTTGAAAGCAATTAGTTATTTCCGGGTGTTGGCCGTGAGCCTGGAAGGCGTTCCACACTATCACAATTCCTCAACATTTTAACACCTCGCCTGCAACATATAAACTTCTCCAGGATATTTAACGAGATTTTTATGTTCCATGACATTTTACCATTTACCATTGATTGTTTCCTCAATGACATTTGATCATTTACCATTAAATTTCAGCTTCACTCAACATCGTACCATTTTTGTTGTTCAAATTTTGTATTCAAGTTGAATAATATCTTTTTCTCAGCACCGAGGCGCTGGTCTTCCGGCCTTAACAATTATGGTGCATATGAACTATTTATGGATGAAATGATGAGATGGTATGAACAATATAGACATAGGTTGAAATCAGGCATTACAATTATGAGGGGTATTATCTTGTACATGTAGACTGGAGAATAGCCAGTTACCTTTAGACGATATCATTGATTTACTGATCATACCCGTGAGAAGACATTAATACAATGGGTATGACTTGCTCTTACAGGTAGTAGTGGATTTAGAATTATGCAGAAAATGGTTGCATGATTCATTTCAATTGTCTTGATCAACTATAACTTTGTTGTTAGTACATTTCAGCACTTTCTCAATAACATTTGAGCATTTACCATTACATCTTAGGTTTTCTCAATGACATTTTACCATTGAACATTAATTTGTTTGAGCTTTTCACACTGATGTTAGCATTGACCATTACATTTTTAGCTTTTCACAATGACATATTACCATTTACATTTGCTGTTTTCTCAATGACATTTTACCCGTTCCTAGGATTTGTCAATAGTCTTCCTACATACATGCCAACTTCCTAAAGTTGATTAGTCTGGGGAAAAATCCAGATGACTAAATCTGTTCGAAAACAGGGGTAAGTTGTCCAAGCCCCAGGAGGTGGTGCAACAGTTATTGCGCTCACAACAGAATGGAAGGGATGCCGGTTTGAGTGGCAGCAGAGACACACCGCGTTCAGCAGCCACATCACCCTTTTTTAAATATATATTTGTTGTTGTAAATATAGTTTATTCATTGAATAAAGTCTTTTGTCAGCGCCGTGGCACTGGTCTTCTAGCCATGTGACAATACAGTTATTTCCAATACATGTATATACAGTCTGATATTGTCAAGTCAGCCAAAATAACTAAATTAATCATTCCAAGACTTACATATGGTATAGTACGGCAATTCACATATGACATAGTAATTATATGTTGTAGTATATATACATGTGCATTGATTAGACTATTACATTACGGAGTGGTTAGGTGTATGGTTTCCCCTCGCAGGTTTGTATACCTGTTGTGTGAATTGCCTAATTGTCATGTAATTGAAGATAGCATTTTGAGACGCAGTGTTAGTAGAATGGTTTGTTTCGTATGTGAGTGTGGATAGACAGGGGCAAACGCAGGGGGGGGGTTCCTGGTTTCCCAGACCCCCCACCCAAAAAAAAAGTCTAGAGTAATTCTAATAAAGACTTGTATTTAGGTTACTGAGTGTCAAAAGCATTTTCCTCCATTGCATAAAATGGTCATGAAACTGGGCTGTGGGTGAATACCAGCGACTTGTGAGCACACAAATCATGAATTGCTTTAAGACGCAAATTGCATTACAAGCGGACAGGGGGGGGGGGGGGGGGGGCTGGAGGGGGGGGGGGGGGAGAAGAGGTGCGAGTGAAAAGAATTAGGAACCCCCAAAAGGCCAAATCTGAACCGTCAATTTAAACCTGTTTACAGGCCTGCTATCTTTGGAAACCCCCTCGTGACTTTCTGCGTTTGCCCCTGTTAGGTGCATGGCTGTGTTTAAAAGTTACCGTACTCACACGTGGGAACAAAGCTGGACGCACGCGTCTACGAAGGGCAGATGTTGGTGATGGGAGAGACTGTCCAGTCCTGC